>CM022303.1:623106528-623124455 GCA_011799875.1 Thinopyrum elongatum | reverse complement strand
CGGGTAGCATGCCACGGAGCATCGCACCGGCCCTCATACATGCGGGGTGGTGTGTGGTGGCATGTTTAAGAGGCGGCACGCGTTCTGGGGTGTGGCCCCCCTCACGGACGGGCCCCGCCGGCACCTGGAGGGGGGAAACGGACGCGTCGGGTCACACGGAGGGGATGTGCGTGGGTTTGGCCCGGATGTTGCTCCCAGGTGTCCCTGGGCTGACCTAACACAACCGGGTGAGAGGTCCACTGGTCAAGCCCGTCGTGGGAAGCAAAGGCTAGATTCGTGGTCAACCGCTCCAGGGTTAGGCGGACGGGGGCCCTGGGGGGTAGCAATGCCACCGGAGCGTCGCACGGCCCTCATACATGCGGGGGTGGTGTGGCATGTCTAAGAGGCGGCACGCGTCTCCGGGGTTGGGCCCCCCTCACGGACGGCGCCGCCGCGGCACCTGGAGGGGGAAACGGACGGTCGGGTCTAACACGGAGGGATGTTGTGTGGGTTTGGCCCGGATGTTGCCCCAGGTGTCCCTATGGCTGACCTAACACAACCGGGTGAGAGGTCCACTGGTCAAAGCCCGTCCGTGGGAAGTCAAAGGGCTAGATCTCGTGGTCAACCGCTCCAGGGTTAGGCGGGACGGGGCCCTGGGGGGTAGCATAGCATCACCGGGGATCGCACCGGGCCCTATACATGCGGGGTGGTGGTGGTGGCATGTCTGAAGAGGCGGCCGCGTCTCGGGGTGTGGCCCCCCTCACGGACGGCCCGCCGCCGCACCTGAGGGGGGAAACGGACTGCGGTCTACAGGAGGGATGTTGCGGGTGGGTTGGGCCGATGTTGCTCCCAGGTGTCCCTATGGGCTCCTAACACAACGGGTGGAGGGTCCACTGGTCAAAGCCCGTCCGTGGGAAGTCAAAGGGCAGATCTCGTGGTCAACCGCTCAGGGTTAGGCGGACGTGGCCTGGGGGGTAGCAATGCCACCGGAGCATCGCACGGCCCTCATACATTGGGGGGTGTGGTGGCATGTCTGAAGAGGCGGCACGCGTCTCCGGGGTGTGGCCCCTACGGACGGCACCTGGAGGGGGAAACGGACGGCGGGTCTACAGGAGGGGATGTGCTGTGGGTTTTGCCCGGATGTGCTCCCAGGTGTCCCTTGGGCTGACCTAACACAACCGGTGGAGAGGTCCACTGGTCAAAGCCCGTCCGTGGAAGTCAAAGGGCTAGATCTCGTGGTCAACCCGCTCCAGGGTTAGGCGGGACGGGGCCCTGGGGGGTAGCAATGCCACCGGACATCGCCACCGGCCCTCATACATGCGGGGGGTGTGTGGCATGTCTGAAAGGCGGCACTGCTCCGGGTGTGGCCCCCCTCACGGACGGCGCCGCCGCCGGCACCTGGAGGGGGGAAACGGACGCGTGGGTCTACAGGAGGGGATGTTGCTTGGGTTTGGCCCGGATGGCTCCCAGGTGTCCCTTGGGCTGACCTAACACAACGGGTGGAGAGGTCCACTGGTCAAAGCCCGTCGTGGGAAGTCAAAGGGCTAGATCTCTGGTCAACCGCTCCAGGGTTAGGCGGACGGGGCCCTGGGGGGTAGCAATGCCACCGGAGCGTCGCACCGGCCCTCATACTGCGGGGGGGTTGGTGCATGTCTGAGAGGCGGCACGCGTCTCCGGGTGTGGCCCCCCTCACGGACGGCGCCGCCGCCGGCACCTGGAGGGGGGAAACGGACGCGTCGGGTCTACACGAGGGGTGTTGCTGTGGGTTTGGCCCGGATTTGCTCCCAGGTGTCCCTTGGGCTGACCTAACACAACGGGTGGAGAGGTCCACACTGGTCAAGCCCGTCGTGGGAAGTCAAAGGGCTAGATCTCGTGGTCAACGCTCCAGGGTTAGGGGACGGGGGCCCTGGGGGGTAGCAATGCCACCGGATCGCCACCGGGCCCTCATACATGCGGGGGTTGTGGTGGCATGTCTGAAGAGGGGCACGCGTCTCCGGGGTGTGGCCCTCACGGACGGCCCGCGCCGGCACGGAGGGGGAAAAGGACGCGTGGGTCTACACGGAGGGGATGTGCTGTGGGTTTGGCCCGGATGTTGCTCCCAGGTGTCCCTTGGGCTGACCTAACACAACCGGGTGGAGAGGTCCACTGGTCAAAGCCGTCCCTGGGAAGTCAAGGGCTAGATCTCGTGGTCAACCGCCTCAGGGTTAGGCGGACGGGGGCCCTGGGGGGTAGCAAGCTGCACGAGAGTGCCACCGGCCCTCATACTAGGGGGGGGTTGGTGGCATGTTAAGAGGCGGCACGCGTCTCCGGGTGTGGCCCCCCTCACGGACGGCGCGCCGCCGGCACCTGGAGGGGAAACGGACGGTCGGGTCTACACGGAGGGGATGTGCTGTGGGTTTGGCCGGATGTTGCTCCAGGTGTCCCTTGGGCTCCAACACAACCGGGTGGAGAGGTCCACTGGTCAAAGCCCGTCCGTGGGAAGCAAAGGGCTAGATCTCGTGGTCAACCTCTAGGTTAGGCGGGACGGGCCGCTGGGGGTAGCAATGCCACCGGAGCGTCGCACCGGGCCCTCATACATGTGGGGGGTTGTGTGGCATGTCTGAAGAGGCGGCACGCGTCTCCGGGGTGTGGCCCCCTCACGGACGCCCGCACCTGGAGGGGGAAACGGACCGTCGGGTCTACAGGAGGGATGTGCTGTGGTTTTGCCCGGATGTTGCTCCCAGGTGTCCCTCTGGGCTACCAACACAACCGGGGGAGAGGTCCACTGGTCAAGCCTCCGTGGGAAGTCAAAGGGCTAGATCTCGTGGTCAACCGCTCCAGGGTTAGGCGGGACGGGGGCCCTGGGGGGTAGCAATGCCACCGGACATCGCACCGGCCCTCATACATGCGGGGGGTGGTGCATGTCTGGAAGAGAGAGGCCTCTCCGGGGTGTGGCCCCCCTCACGGACGGCTCGCCGCGCCGGCACCTGGAGGGGGGAAACGGACGGTCGGGTCTAACACGGAGGGGATGTTGCTTGGGTTTGGCCGGATGTTGCTCCCAGGTGTCCCTTGGGCTGACCTAACACAACCGGTGGAGAGTCCACTGTCAAAGCCCGTCGTGGGAAGTCAAAGGGCTAGATCTCGTGGTCAACCGCTCCAGGTTAGCGGGACGGGGGCCCTGGGGTAGCAATGCCACCGGAGCGTCGCACGGGCCCTCATACATGCGGGGTGGTGTGGGCATGTCTGAAGAGGCGGCACGCGTCTCCGGGTGTGGCCCCCCTAGGACGGCACCTGGCAAGGGGGGAAACGGACTCGTCGGGTCTACAGGAGGGATGTTGCTGTGGGTTTGCCCGGATGTTGCTCCCAGGTGTCCCTATGGGCTGACCTAACACAACCGGGTGGAGAGGTCCACTGGTCAAAGCCCGTCCGTGGGAAGTCAAAGGGCTAGATCTCGTTGTCAACCGCTCAGGGTTAGGCGGGACGGGGCCCTGGGGGGGTAGCAATGCACCGGAGCGTCGCACCGGCCTCATACATGCGGGGTGTGGTGGCATGTCTGAAGAGGCGGCGGACCGTCTCCGGGTGTGGCCCCCCTCAGGCGGCGCCGCGCCGGCACCTGGAGGGGGGAAACGAGCGTCGGGTCTACACGGGGGATGTTGCTGTGGGTTTGGCCCGGATGGCTCCCAGGTGTCCCTTGGGCTGACCTAACACAACGGGTGGAGAGGTCCACTGGTCAAAGCCCGTCCGTGGGAAGTCAAAGGGCTAGATCTCGTGGTCAACCGCTCCAGGGTTAGCGGGACGGGGGCCCTGGGGTGGGGGGGTAGCAATCCACCGGAGCGTGCACCGGGCCCTCATACATGCGGGGGTGGTGGTGGCATGTCTGAAGGGCGGCACGCGTCTCCGGGGTGTGGCCCCCCTACGCAGGCGCCGCGCCGGCACTGGAGGGGGGAAACGGACGCGTGGTCTACACGGGGGATGTTTGCTGTGGGTTTGGCCGGATGTTGCTCCAGGTGTCCCTATGGGCTGACCTAACACAACGGGTGGAGAGGTCCACTGGTCAAAGCCCGTCCGTGGGAAGTCAAAGGGCTAGATCTCGTGGTCAACCGCTCCAGGGTTAGCGGGGGACGGGGCCCGGGGGGTAGAATGCACGGGTGACCGGGTCATAATGGGGGGGCGGTGGTGTGGTGGATGTCTAAGAGGCGGCATCGTCTCCGGGTGTGGCCCCCCTCACGGACGGCTGCCGCCCCGGCACCTGGAGGGGGGAAACGACGCGTCGGGTCTACACGGAAGGGATGTTGCTGTGGGTTTGGCCCGGATGTTGCTCCCAGTGTCCCTATGGGCTGACCTAACACAAGGGTGGAGAGTCCACTGGTCAAAGCCGTCGTGGGAAGTAAAGATAGGCTAGATCTCTGGTCAACCGCTCCAGGGTTAGGCGGGACGGGGCCCTGGGGGGTAGCAAATGCACCGGAGCGTCGCACCGGCCCTCATACATGCGGGGTGGTGTGGTGGCATCTGAAGAGGCGGCACGCGTCTCGGGGTGTGGCCCCCCTCACGACGGCCCCGCCCCGGCACCTGGAGGGGGAAGGACGCGTCGGGTCTACACGGAGGGGATTTGTGGGTTTGGCCCGGATATTGCTCCCAGGTGTCCCTGGGCTGACCTAACACAACCGGGTGGAGAGGTCACTGGTCAAAGCCCGTCGTGGGAAGTCAAAGGGCTAGATCTCGTGGTCAACCGCTCCAGGGTTAGGCGGGACGGGGGCCCTGGGGGGGTAGCAATGCCACCGGACTCGCACCGGCCCTCATACATGCGGGGGGTGGTGGTGGCAGTCTGAAGAGGCGGCACGCGTCTCCGGGGTGTGGCCCCCCTCACGGACGGCGCGCGCCGCACCTGGAGGGGGGAAACGGACGCGTCGGGTCTACACGGAGGGGATGTTGCTGTGGGTTTGGCCCGATGTTGCTCCCAGGGTCCCTGGGCTGACCTAACACAACCGGTGGAGAGGTCCACTGGTCAAAGCCCGTCCGTGGGAAGTCAAAGGGCTAGATCTCGTGGTCAACCGCTCCAGGGTTAGGCGGACGGGGGCCCTGGGGGTAGCAATGCCACGAGAGTGCGCACGGCCTCCTACATGCGGGGGGGTGTGTGGCATGTCTAAGAGGCGGCACGCGTCTCGGGTGGGCCCCCCTCACGGACGGCTCCGCCGCCGGCACCTGGAGGGGGAAACGGCGGTCGGGTCTACACGGAGGGGATGTTGCTGTGGGTTTGGCCCGGATGTTGCTCCCAGGTGTCCCTTGGGCTCCTAACACAACCGTGGTGGAGAGGTCCACTGGTCAAAGCCCGTCCGTGGGAAGTCAAAGGGCTAGATCTCGTGGTCAACCCTCAGGGTTAGGCGGGACGGGCCCTGGGGGGTGGGTAGCAATGCCACCGGAGCGTGCAGGGCCCTCATATGTGGGGGGTGTGGTGGCATGTCTGAGAGGCGGCACGGTCTCGGGGTGGGCCCCTTGGACGGCACTGCAGGGGGGGGAAACGGACCGTCGGGTCTAAATGGAGGGATGTGCTGTGGGTTTGGCCCGGATGTTGCTCCCAGGTGTCCCCTGGCTGACCTAACACAACGGGTGGAGAGGTCCACTGGTCAAAGCCCGTCCTGGGAAGTAAAGGGCTAGATCTCGTGGTAACCGCCTCCAGGGTAGGCGGGACGGGGCCCTGGGGGGTAGCAATGCCACCGGACAGTCGCACGGGCCCTCATACATGCGGGGGGGGGGTGTGTGGCATGTCTGAAGAGGCGGCACTCCTCCGGGGTGTGGCCCCCCTCACGGACGGCGCCGCCGCCGGCACCTGGAGGGGGAAACGACGCGTGGGTCTACACGAGGGGATGTTGCTTTGGGTTTGGCCCGGATGTTGCTCCCAGGTGTCCCTAGGGCTGACCTAACACAACTGGGTGGAGAGTCCACTGTCAAAGCCCGTCCGTGGGAAGTCAAAGGGCTAGATCTCGTGGTCAACCGCTCCAGGGTTAGGGACGGGGCCCTGGGGGGTAGCAATGCCACCGGAGGTCGCACGGGCCCTCATACATGCGGGGGTGTGGTGGCATGTCTGAAGAGGCGGCACGCGTCTCCGGGGTGTGCCCCCTCACGGACGGCGCCGCCGCCGGCACCTGGAGGGGGGAAACGGACGCGTCGGTCGACACGAGGGGATTGCTGTGGTTTGGCCGGATGTTGCTCCCAGGTGTCCCTTGGGCGACCTACACAACGGGTGGAGAGGTCCACTGGTCAAAGCCCGTCCGTGGGAAGTCAAAGGGCTAGATCTCGTGGTCAACCGCCAGGTTAGGCGGGACGGGGGCCCTGGGGGTAGCAATGCCACCGGACGTCGCAAGGCCCTCATACATGCGGGGGGTGGTGTGTGGCATGTCTGAAGAGGCGGCACCGTCCGGGTGTGGCCCCCCTCACGGAGGCGCCCGCCCCGGCACCTGGAGGGGGGAAACGGACGCGCGGGTCTACACGGAGGGATGTTGCTGTGGGTTTGGCCCGGATGTTGCTCCCAGGTGTCCCTTGGCTGACCTAACACAACCGGTGGAGATCCACTGGTCAAAGCCGTCCGTGGGAAGTAAGGGCTAGATCTCTGGTCAACCGCTCCAGGGTAGGCGGGACGGGGCCCTGGGGGGTAGCAATGCCACCGGAGCGTCGCACCGGGCCCTCATACATGCGGGGGTGTGGTGTGATGTCTGAAGAGGCGGCACGCGTCTCCGGGGTGGGCCCCCCTCACGGACGGCGCCGCGCCGGCACCTGGAGGGGGAAACGGACGCGTCGGGTCTACACGGAGGGATGTTGCTGTGGGTTTGGCCCGGATTTGCTCCAGGTGTCCCTATGGGCTGACCTAACACAACCGGGTGGAGGGTCCACTGGTCAAAGCCTCCGTGGGAAGTCAATCAAGGGCTAGATCTCGTGGTCAACCGCTCCAGGGTTAGGCGGCGGGGGCCCTGTGGGGGTAGCAATGCCACGGAGCGTCGACCGGCCCTCATACATGCGGGGGGTGGTTGGTGGCATGTCAAGAGAGCGGCACGCGTCTGGGGTGTGGCCCCCCTCACGGACGGCGCCGCGCGGCACCTGGAGGGGAAACGACGGTCGGGTCTACACGGAGGGGATGTTGCTGTGGGTTTGGCCGGATGTTGCTCCCAGGTGTCCCTAGGCGACCTAACACAACCGGGTGAGAGGTCCACTGGTCAAAGCCCGTCGTGGGAAGTCAAAGGGCTAGATCTCGTGGTCAACCGCTCCAGGTTAGGCGGGACGGGGGCCCTGGGGGTAGCAATGCCACCGGAGTCGACCGGGCCTCATAATGGGGGTGGTGTTGTGGCATGTCTGAAGAGGCGGCACGCGTCTCCGGGTGTGGCCCCCCCTCGACGGCGCCGCGCGGCACCTGAGGGGGAAACGGAGCGTGGGTTACACGGAGTGGATGGCGGTGGGTTTGGCCCGGATGTTTGCTCCCAGAGTGTCCCTGGGCTCCTAACACAACGGGTGGAGAGGTCCACTGGTCAAAGCCCGTCGTGGGAAGTCAAGGGCTAGATCTCGTGGTCAACCGCCTCCAGGGTTAGGCGGGACGGGCCCGGTGGGTAGCAATGCCACCGAGCGTCGCACCGGGCCCTCATACATTGGGGGTGGTGTGGTGGCATGTCTGAAGGCGGCACGCGTCTCCGGGTGTGGCCCCCTACGGACCCGCACCTGGGGGGGAAACGGACCGTCGGGTCTACACGGAGGGGATGTGCTGTGGGTTTGGCCCGGATGTTGCTCCCAGGTGTCCCTCTGGGCTGACCTAACACAACCGGGTGGAGAGTCCACTGGTCAAACCCGTCCGTGGGAAGTCAAAGGGCTAGATCTCGTGGTCAACCGCTCCAGGGTTAGGCGGGAGGGGGCCCTGGGGGGTAGCAATGCCACGGACTCGCACCGGGCCCTATACATGCGGGGGGGGTGTGGTGGCAGTCTGAAGAGGCGGCACTCTTCCGGGGTGTGGCCCCCCTCATGGACGGCGCCGCCGCCGGCACCTAGGGGGAAACGACGCGTCGGGTCTACACGGAGGGATGTGCTTGGGTGGCCGGATGTGCTCCGGTGTCCCTTGGGCTGACCTAACACAACCGGGTGGAGAGTCCACTGTCAAAGCCCGTCCGTGGGAAGTCAAGGGCTAGATCTCGTGGTCAACCGCTCCAGGGTTAGGGGACGGGGGCCCTGGGGGGTAGCAATGCCACCGGAGCGTCGCACGGCCCTCATACATGGGGGGTGTGTGTGGCATGTTGAGAGGCGGCACGGTCTCCGGGTTGTGGCCCCCCTCACGGACGGCGCCGCCGCCGGCACCTGGAGGGGAAACGGACGCGTGGTCTACACGGAGGGGATGTTGCTGTGGGTTTGGCCCGGATGTTGCTCCAGGTGTCCCTATGGGCTGACCTAACACACCGGGTGGAGAGGTCCACTGGTAAAGCCCGTCCGTGGGAAGTCAAAGGGCTAGATCTCGTGGTCAACCGCTCCAGGGTTAGCGGGGACGGGGCGCCTGGGGGGTAGCAATGCCACGGACTCGCACCGGGCCCTCAACTAGGGGTGGTGTTGTGGCATGTTAAGAGGCGGCACGCGTCTCCGGTTGTGGCCCCTACGGACGGCGCCGCCCCGGCACCGCAGGGGGGAAAGGACGCGTGGGTCTACACGGAGGGATGTTGCTGGGTTTGGCCCGGATGTTGCTCCCGGTGTCCCTTGGGCTGACCTAACACAACCGGGTGGGAGAGGTCCACTGGTCAAAGCCCGTGTGGGAAGTCAAAGGGCTAGATCTCTGGTCAACGCTCCAGGGTTAGGGGACGGGGCCCTGGGGGTAGCAATGCCACCGGAGCGTCGCACCGGCCCTCATACTGCGGGGGGTGGTTGTGGCATGTCTGAAGAGGCGGCACGCGTCTCCGGGTGTGGCCCCCCTCACGGACGGCGCCGCCGCCGCACCTGGAGGGGGGAAACGGACGCGTGGGTCTACACGAGGGGATGTGCTGTGGGTTTGGCCCGGGATTTGTCCCAGGTGTCCCTATGGCTGACCTAACACAACGGGGGAGAGGTCCACTGGTCAAAGCCTCTGTGGGAAGTCAAAGGGCTAGATCTCGTGGTCAACCGCTCCAGGGTTAGGCGGGACGGGGGCCCTGGGGGTAGCAATGCCACCGGCAGTCGCACCGGCCCTCATACATGCGGGGGGTGTGGTGGCATGTCTGAAGAGGCGGCACGCGTCTCCGGGGTGGGCCCCCCTCACGGACGGCGCCGCGCCGGCACCTGGAGGGGGGAAACGGACGCGTGGGTCTACACGGAGGGGATGTTGCGTGGGTTTGGCCCGGATGTTGCTCCCAGGTTGTCCCTTGGGCTGACCTAACACAACCGGGTGGAGAGGTCCATGGTCAAAGCCCGTCCGTGGGAAGTCAAAGGCGTAGATTCGTGGTCAACCGCTCCAGGGTTAGGCGGGAGGGGGCCCTGGGGGGTAGCAATGCCACGGAGCATCGCACCGGCCCTCATACATGCGGGGTGGTGTGTGGATGTGAAGAGGCGGCACGCGTCTCGGGGTGTGGCCCCCCTCAGGACGGCCCCCGCGGCACCTGGAGGGGGGAAACGGACGCGTGTGTCTACACGAGGGTAGGGTGTTGCTGTGGGTTTGCCCGGATGTTGCTCCAGGTGTCCCTTGGGCTGACCTAACACAACCGGGTGGAGAGGTCCAGGTCAAAGCCCGTCCGTGGGAAGTCAAAGGCTAGATCTCGTGGTCAACCGCTCAGGGTTAGGCGGACGGGGGCCCGGGGGTAGAACGACAGGAGCGTGAGGGCTCATACAGGTGGTGGTGGTGTTGTGGCATGTCTAAGAGGCGGCACGCGTCTCGGGGTGTGGGCCCCCTCACGGACGGCCGCCGCCGCACCTGGAGGGGAAACGGAGTCGGGTCTACAGGAGGGGATGTTGTGTGGGGTTTGGCCCGGATGTTGCTCCAGGTGTCCCTATGGGCTGACCTAACACAACGGGGGAGAGGTCCACTGGTCAAAGCCGTCCGTGGGAAGTCAAGGGCTAGATCTCGTGGTCAACCGCTCCAGGGTTAGGCGGGACGGGGGCCCGGGGGTGCATGCCACGGACGTCGCACCGGCCCTATACATGGGGGTGGTGTTGTGGATGTCTGAAGAGGCGGCACGCGTCTCCGGGTGTGGCCCCCCCCACGGACGGCCCGCCCGGCACCTGGAGGGGGGAAAGGACGACGTTGGGTCTACACGGAGGGATGGTTGCTGTGGGTTTGGCCGGATGTTGCTCCCAGGTGTCCTTGGCGCACCTAACACAACCGGGTGGAGAGGTCCACTGGTCAAAGCCCGTCCGTGGGAAGCAAAGGGCTAGATCTCGTGGTCAACCGCTCGGGTTAGGCGGGACGGGGCCCTGGGGGTAGCAATGCCACCGGAGCGTGCACCGGGCCCTCATACATGTGGGGGGTTTGTGGGCATGTCTGAAGAGGCGGCACGCAGTCTCCGGGGTGTGGCCCCCTACGTGACGGACCTGGCGGGGGGAAAGGACGCGTGGGTACACGGAGGGATGTGCTGTGGGTTTTGGCCCGGATGTGCTCCCAGGTGTCCCTTGGGCTGACCTAACACAACCGGGTGGAGAGGTCCACTGGTCAAAGCCCGTCCGTTGGAAGTCAAAGGGCTAGATCTCGTGGTAACCGCTCCAGGTTAGGCGGAGGGGGCCTGCGGGGGTAGCATGCCACCGGAGCATCGCACCGGGCCCCATATAATGCGGGGGGGGGGGGTTGTGGCATGTCTGAAGAGCGGGCACCGTCTCCCGGGTGTGGCCCCCCTCACGGACGGCGCCGCCGCCGGCACCTGGGGGGGAAGGATGGGAGGAAACGGAAGCGTCGGGTCTTACACGAAGGAGATGTGGCTATGGGTTTGGCCCGGATGTTGCTCCCAGGTGTCCCATGGGCTGACCTAACACAACCGGGGTGGAGGACCACTGTCAAAAGCCAGTCCGTGGGAAGTCAAGGGCTAGATCTCGTGGTCAACCGCTACCAGGGTTAAGCGGGACGGGGGCCCTGCGGGGAGTTGGTAGGCAAGCCACCGGAGCGCGCACCGGGCCCTCATACATGAGGGGGGTGTGGGGGGGCATGTATGAGAGGAGGCAACACTGTCTCAGGGTGTGGCTGTGGGCCCCCCTCACGGACGGCGCCGCCCCGGCACCTGGAGGGGGAAACGGACGCGTCGGGTCTACACGAGGGGATGTAGCTGTGGGTTTGGCCCGATGTTGCTCCAGGTTGTCCCTATGGGTGACCTAACAAATCGGGTGGAGAGGTCCACTGGTCAAAGCCCGTCCGTGGGAAGTCAAAGGGCTAGATCTCGTGGTCAACCGCTCCAGGGTTAGGCGGGAGGGGGCCCTGGGGGTAGCAATGCCACCGAGAGATCGACCGGGCCTCATACATGTGGGGTGGTGTGTGGCATGTCTGAAGAGGCGGCACGCGTCTCCGGGGTGTGGCCCCCTCACGGACGGCCCGCCGCCGGCACCTGAAGGGGGGAAACGGACGCGTCGGGTCTACACGAGGGATTTAGCTGTGGGTTTGGCCCGGATGTTGCTCCAGGTGTCCCTATGGGCTACCTAACACACCGGTGGAGAGGTCCATGGTCAAAGCCCGTCGTGGGAAGTCAAAGGGCTAGATCTCGTGGTCAACCGCTCCAGGTTAGGCGGGACGGGGGCCCTGGGGGTATTCAATGCACTGTGAGCGTCGCAACGGGCCCTCATACATGCGGGTTGGTGTGGTGGCATGTCTGAAGAGGCGGCACGCGTCTTCGGGGTGTGGCCCCCCTCACAGACGGCGCCGCCGCTCGCACCTGGAGGGGGGAAACGGACGCGTCGGGTCTACACGGAGGGGATCTTGTTGTGGGTTTGGCCCGGATGTTGCTCCCAGGTGTTCGTATGGGCTGACCTAACACAACCGGTTGGAGAGGTCCACTGGTCAAAGCGCATCCGTCGGAAGTCAAAGGGCTAGATCTCGTGGTCAACCGCCCCAGCGTTAGGCGGGACAGGGGCCCTGGGGGGGGGGGGTAGCAATGCCATCGGAGCGTCACACTGGGCCCTCATACATGTCGGGAGGTGTGGTGGCATGTCTGAAGAGGCAGCACGCGTCTCCGGGGTGTGGCCCCCCTAACGGACGGCGATGATAGTAGTAGACGACGTTCTGCGGTAATGGTGCGGCGTGAATATTATTAAATACTGGGAGCACGATAAAATCATGAGTTCTTTACACGACGTGGACACATGTGCTATAGGACCGATGGTAATTTTTCATAATTTTTGGTGATGGAGAAGTATCTGAACACTTCCCTCTACACGGATTGCCGTTCGTGTGTCTACCACTGTGGCCGGCGGCCTCCGGGGCTAGCATGCCGCGAAATCTTGCGTAGGCGGCCTCTCACAAGTCTGGAAGTGTTGTGGCGGTTGCAAACGCTCGGCACGCATCTCTGGGGTGTGGCCCCCCTCACGGACGGCGCCGCGCCGACACCTGGAGATGGGAAACGTAGGCGTCAGGTCTACACGGAGGGGATCTTGCTGTGGGTTTGGCCCGGATGTTGCTGACAGGTGTCCCTATGGGCTGACCTAACACAACCGGGTGGAGAGGTCCACTGGTCAAATCCCGTCCGTGGAAAGTCAAAGGGCTAGATCTCGTGGTCAACCGCTCCAGGGTTAGGCGGGACGGGGCCCTGGGGGGGTAGCAATGCAACCGGAGCATTGCACCGGGCCCTCTACCATGCGGGGTGGGGGTGGCATGTCGTAAGAGGCGGCAGCGTCTCCGGGGTGTGGCCCCCCCTCACGGACGGCGCCGCCGCCGGCACCTGGAGGGGGGAAAGACGCGTCGGTCTACACGAGGGATTTGCTGTGGGTTTGGCCCGGATGTTGCTCCAGGTGCCCTTGGGCTGACCTAACACAACCGGGTGAGAGGTCCACTGGTCAAAGCCCGTCCGTGAATCAAAGGGCTAGATTCTCGTGGTCAACCGCTCCAGGGTTAGGCGGACGGGGCCCGGGGGGTAGCAATGCCACCGGATCGCACCGGCCCTCATCACTTGCGGTGTGTGGTGGCATGTCTGAAGAGGCGGCACGCTGTCTCCGGGGGTGTGGCCCCCTCACGGACTGGCCCACCGCCCTGCGAGGGGGGAAAACGGACGCGTGGTCTACACGGAGGGGATGTTGCGTGGGTTTGGCCCGGATGTTGCTCCCAGGTTCCCTTGGGCTGACCTAACACAACGGGTGGAGAGGTCCACTGGTCAAAGCCCGTCCGTGGAGTCAAAGGGCTAGATCTCGTGGTCAACCGCTCCGGGTTAGGCGGGACGGGGGCCCTGGGGGGTAGCAATGCCACCGGAGCGTCCACCTGGCCCCATACCGGGGTGGTGGGTGGCATGTCTGAGAGGCGCACGGTCTCCGGGGTGTGGCCCCCCTCACGGATGGCGCCGCCGCCGCACTGAGGGGGAAACGGAGCGCTCTGGGTCTACACGGAGGGGATGTTGCTGGTGGGTTTGCCCGGATGTTGCTCCCAGGTGTCCCTGGGCTGACCTAACACACCGGTGGAGAGGTCCACTGGTCAAAGCCCGTCCTGGGAAGTCAAAGGGCTAGATCTCGTGGTCAACCGCTCCAGGGTTAGGCGGGACGGGGGCCCTGGGGGGTAGCAATGCCACCGAGTCGCACCGGCCCTCATACATGCGGGGTGGTGTGTGGCATGTCTGAAGAGCGGCACGCGTCTCCGGGTGTGGCCCCCTACGGACGGCTCCGCCCCCGGCACCGTGGGAGGGGAAACACGACGTCGGGCTACACGGAGGGGATGTAGCTGTGGGTTTGGCCCGGAGTTGCTCCCAGGTTTCCCTTGGCTGACCTAAACAACACGGGTGGAGAGGTCCACTGGTCAAAGCCCGTCCTGGGAAGTCAAAGGGCTAGACTCGTGGTCAACCGCTCAGGGTTAGGGGACGGGGGCCCTGGGGGGTAGCAATGCCACCGGAGCGTCGCACCGGCCCTCATACATGGGGGTGTGGTGGCATGTCTGAGAGGCGGCACGCGTCTCCGGGTGTGGCCCCCCTCACGGACGTCGCCGCCGGCACCTGGAGGGGACGACACGGTCTTCTACACGAGGGATTTGCTGTGGGTGGGCCGGATGTTGCTGCCCGTGTCCCTTGGGCTGACCTACACAACCGGGTGGAGAGGTCCACTGTTCAAAGCCTCCCGTGGAAAGTCAAAGGGCTAGATCTCGTGGTCAACCGCTCCAGGGTTAGGCGGGACGGGGCCCTGGGGGTAGCATGCCACCGGAGCTCGCACCGGGCCCCTCATACATGCGGGGTGGTGTGGTGGCATGTCTAGAGGCGGCACGCGTCTCCGGGGTGTGGCCCCCCTCACGGACGGCTCCGCCGCCGCACCTGGAGGGGGAACGGACGCGTCTGTCTACACGGAGGGGATTTTGCTGTGGGTTTGGCCCGGATGTGTGCTCCCAGGTGTCCCTTGGCTGACCTAACACAACGGGTGGAGAGGTCCTGGTCAAAGCCCGTCCGTGGGAAGTCAAAGGGCTAGATCTCGTGGTCAACCGCTCAGGGTTAGCGGGACGGGCCCTGGGGGGGTACAATGCCACCGGAGCGTCGCACCGGGCCCTCATACATGCGGTGTGTGGTTGGCTTGTCTGAAGAGGCGGCACGCGTCTCCGGGGTGTGGCCCCCCTCAGGACGGCGCCGCCGCCGGCACCTGGAGGGGGGAAACGGACGCGTCGGGTCTACACAAGGGGATTTGTGTGGGTTTGGCCCGGATGTTGCTCCAGGTGTCCCTATGGGCTGACCTACACAACCGGGTGGAGAGGTCCACTGGTCAAAGCCCGTCCGTGGAAAGTCAAAGGGCTAGATCTCTGGTCAACCCGCTCCAGGGTTAGGCGGGACGGGGGCCCTGGGGTAGCATGCCACCGGAACGTCGCACCGGCCCTCATACATGCGGGGTGGTGTGGTGGGCATGTCTGAAGAGCGGCACGCGTCTCCGGGTGTGGCCCCCTCACGGACGGCGCCCCCCCGCACCTGAGGGAAACGGACGCGTTCGGTTCTACACGGAGGGGATGTAGCTGTGGGTTTGGCCCGATGTTGCTCCCAGGTGTCCCTAGGGCTGACTAACACAACGGGTGAGAGGTCCACTGGTCAAAGCCCTCCTGGGAAGTCAAAGGGCTAGATCTCGTGGTCAACCGCTCCAGGTTAGGCGGGACGGGGGCCCTGGGGGGTGCAATGCCACCGGAGCGTCGCACCGGGCCCTCTTACTGCGGGGTGTGTGGTGGCATGTCTGAAGAGGCGCGCACGCGTCTCCGGGGTGTGCCCCCCTCAGGACGTGCGCCGCCGCCGGCACCTAGAGGGGAAACGACGCGGGTCTACACGGAGGGGATGTCTGTGGTTTTGGCCCGGATGTTGCTACGGTGTCCCTATGGGCTGACCTAACACAACCGGGTGGAGAGGTCCACTGGTCAAACCCGTCCGTGGAAGTCAAAGGGCTGATCTCGTGGTCAACCGCTCCAGGGTTAGGCGGGACGGGGGCCCGGGGGTAGCAATGCCACCGGAGCGTCGCACGGCGGCCCTCATACATGCGGGGTGGTGTGGTGGCATGTCTGAAGAGGCGGCACGCGTCTCCGGGGTGTGGCCCCCTCACGGACGGCCCGCCCGCCGACCTGGAGGGGGGAACGGACGTGGGTTACACGGGGATTTGCTGTGGGTTTGCCCGGATGTTGCTCCCAGGTGTTCCTTGGGCAACCTAAACACCGGGTGGAGAGTCCACTGGTCAAAGCCCGTCCGTGGGAAGTCAAAGGCTATCTCTCGTGGTCAACCGCTCCAGGTTAGGCGGGAGGGGCCCTGGGGGGGTAGCAATGCCACCGAGCGTCGCACCGGCCCTCATACATGCGGGGGTGTGTGGTGGCATGTCGAAGAGGCGGCACGCGTCTCCGGGGTGTGGCCCCCCTACACGGTGATGACACAGTGATTGACGAGTTCTGGCGTAAGGTGCGGCGTGTGATTTAACTGGAGCCGCGATAAAATCATGAGTTTTCACGACGTGGCACCTGTGCATGACCATGGAATTCATCTTTGGTGATGGAGATGTATCTGCACTCCCTCTACAACGGATGCCCTCGTGTTGTGGTCTACGACTGTGGCCGGCGGCCCTTGGCTAGCAGCCGGCAATCTTGCGTAGGCGGCTCTCACATCGGAAGTGGTTGTGGCCGTTTGCAACGCCCGCACGCATCTCCGGGTGTGGCCCCCCTCTGGCCGGGCCGCCGCCGGCACCTGGAGGGGAGCGGAGCGTCGGGTCTACACGGAGGGATTTGCGTGGGTTTGCCGGTTGTTGCTCCCAGGTGTCCTATGGGCTGACCTAACACAACCGGTGGAGAGGTCCACTGGTCAAAGCCCGTCCGGGGAAGTAAAAGGGCTAGATCCGTGGTCAACCGCTCCAGGGTTAGGCGGACGGGCCGGGGGGTAGCAATGCCACCGGAGCATCGCACCGGCCCTCATACATGCGGGGGTGTGTGGCATGTCTGAAGAGGCGGCACGTGTCTCCGGGTGTGGCCCCCCTACGGACGGCGATGCCAGTAGAAGACGCGTTCTGCGGTATGGTGGGGTTTGTTACTGCGGCGCGATAACGAGTTTTTTACACGACGCGGGCACATGTGCTTGGCCGTGGAACAAATGGTGGAAGTACTAACACTCCCTGAACGTAAGCCCTCGCGTGTCTAACGAGTGGCCGGCGGCCTCGGGGTAGCAATGCCCCATCTGCGAGGGCCTCATACATCTGGTGTTGTGGGCAGTGCGAAAGCGCGACACCGTCTCCGGGTTGTGCCCCCCTCACGGACGGTGCCGCCGCCGGCACCGGTGGGGAAACGGACGCGTCGGGTCTACACGGAGGGATTTGCTGTGGGTTTGGCCCGGATGTTGCTCCCAGGTGTCCCTATGGGCTAGACCTAACACAACGGGTGGAGAGGTCCACTGGTCAAAGCCCGTCCGTGGGAAGTCAAAGGGCTAATCTCGTGGTCAACGCTCCAGGTTTAGGCGGGACGGGCCCGGGGGGTAGCAATGCCACCGAGCGTCGCACCGGGCCCTCATACACATGCGGGGTGGTGGGTTGCATGTCTGAAGAGGCGCACGCGTCTCCGGGTGTGGCCCCCCTCAGGAGGCGCCGCCGGCCACCTGGGGGGGGAAACGGACGCGTGGTCACACGGAGGGGATTTGCTGTGGGTTTGGCCCGGATGTTGCTCCATGTTTCCCTATGGGCTGACCTAACACAACGGGTGGAGAGGTCCACTGGTCAAAGCCCTCCGTGGGAAGTCAAGGGCTAGATCTCGTGGTCAACCGCTCCAGGGTTAGGCGGGACGGGGGCCCTGGGGGTAGCAATGCCACCGAGCGTCGCACCGGGCCCTCATACATGCGGGTGGTGTGGGTGGCATGTCTGAAGAGGCGGCACGCGTCTCCGGGGTGTGGCCCCCCTCACGGACGGCGCTGCCGCCCGGCACCTGGAGGGGAAACGGACCGTCGGGTCTACACGGAGGGGATTTGCTGTGGGTTGGCCCGGATGTACTCCCAGGTTTCTGGGTGACCTAACACAACCGGTGGAGAGGTCCACTGGTCAAAGCCCTCCGTGGAAGTCAAGGCTAGATCTCGTGGTCAACCGCTCCCGGTTAGGCGGACGGGGGCCCTGGGGGTAGCAATGCCACGGAGCGTCGCACGGGGCCCTCATACATGTGGGTGTGTGGTGGATGTCTGAAGAGCGGCACCGTCTCCGGGGTGTGGCCCCCCTAACGGAACGGCATGACCACGTAGTAGACGAGTCTCGGTAATGGTGCGGCGTGTAATATTATTAATAGCTGAGACGCGATAAAATCATGATGTTTTTACATGACATGGCACATGTGCTATAGGACCGATTTAATTTTTAATAATTTTTGGTGATGGAGAAGTCTGAACACT
>CM022303.1:620925495-620938675 GCA_011799875.1 Thinopyrum elongatum | reverse complement strand
TGGGCAAGTGTCTCTTCTCTGCAGCCTTGTGAGGTTTGCGAGGTTGCTTAGCTTGCCACATGAAAGGCACTTAGAACCGTTGGCTAAAGTGAAATTGGGATTAAATCCAACTGGCTAGCCACGTCAAACACCGAAACTAACGTGACAAAGACATGAATGCCAAACTTCAGATTCATTAACACTGAATGAATATGTTCACGACTTTATTACAAAAATCTGCGAGGGAAAGGCGGAACATCCCTCGCTCTCATAACCTTTTCCAACAAATAGCCCGTATTTAGTGACAACTAATTATTAGACTCGAAGACCAACTTAAAACCCTTCTCTACATAGAAGGGAGCCACTAACGAGGTTCTTCTTGATGGCGGGGACATGCTGCACGTTCTTAGCTGCACGATCCTTCCCGAAGTAAACTTAGATCGACCGTGCCAAACACCATGAACAGAAGCACTCGCGCCATTCCCCATCAATACGGACCCGTGGCCTGTGACCTGGTAGAAGTGACAATGAAATGTCAGCACACACATGAACAGCTGCACCTGTGTCCACCCAAATCGGTGGCTGAACACTGAAAAAACAGTAAATAAATTACCGTACCCAGATGCACCATTCTCATTGTTGCACATATCATGTTGACAGACTTGGAGTCCTGCCCTGCCTTCTTAAACTTGTTTGGGCACATGTTGGCCCAATGTTCAACCGAACACAAGTAAAGCAGCCCTCATCTTCTTGTTCTTCTTGAAGGTCTTCTTACCCTTCTAATTAAAGTTAGTATTCTGTTGGACACCGTTCTTTCCCTTGGGCTTGTGGGAGTTGAAGTTCCTCTGGTTCACCATGTTGGCGACAGAAGTCCCTTCGGCCCCTTTTCCGTGCGAGTCCGTTGCCCTTGAATTCTGCTAACACTCAAATGGCCAATGACATCCTCCACAGAGAATTCATGCCTCTGATGTTTCAGAGTGGTGGCAAAGTTCCTCCTGGAATTACGGAGCTTAGCGATTATTCAGCCCGCGGACAAACTTGCCCGGTAAATCGCACTTAAGAATCTCATGCCCTTAACGATTGCATATCATCTCATGAGCCTGCTCCAATACATCTCCCTCCCGGCATCGGGGCCCCGAACTTAGATTCGAGCGCCTCCCACAAGTCCTTGGCGACATGCACATGTAAATATGCGTTGACCAGTTTATTTTCGATCACGCTAAGAACTGCTCCGAGAAATACGACGGTGGCCTCCCTGAACGCCTTCTCCTGTTCAGGAGCAATCGTTCCCATGGAGACACCGGCAACCCAGAACACGTTCATAGCCGTGAGTCATAAAGTGATCTTTGTCTGCCAACGCTTAAAGTACATACCGGTAAACTTATCCGGTTTCAGTGCAGCGGCAAAGCCACTTGCCGAAAATTCCTACACATATTAGGTTTTGGATTTGTTGAGTAAATAGGCAATTTTTCGACTAATTTAATCTATAGATAAATCACTAGCATGGCATTGACTGAATTAACGACATACTGTTCTGATCTAACCAAGCACGTACTACGCAAACAGTAGACACATCTATACATACTGCTAGTACTGGTAATACGAAAATAAACAGGAGCGGGATAAACGTGTTATACCCTCCAGTAGGGCCAGGAGAAGAACGGCGACGCGGGGTGGCGGCACAGCAGCGTCTCGGCGACCTTCTTGTCAGCGAGACGGTCGGCGTCGGACTGCGACATGGTGATGATGAAGACGACGCGGATGTAGAGGAAGTAGTGGATCGGAGGCGAGCAGTAGTGGTAGTCGCTTTCCAAAAACCTATTCGCCCCTCTCCCGTACAGGATCCGGGAGGCGGGGTTTCAGAGACCTGCTCTCCGTCGACAGTGGGAAAAGAGATGGTTCACGACTTTATTACAAAAATCTGCGAGGGAAAGGCGGAACATCCCTCTGCTCTCATACACTTTTCCAACAAATAGCCCGTATTTAGTGACAACTAATTTATTAGACTCGAAGACCAACTTAAACCCTTCCTACATAGAAGGGAGCCACTAACGAGGTTCTTCTTGATGGCGGGGACATGCTGCAGCGTTCTTCAGCTGCACGATCCTTCCCGAAGTAAACTTCAGATCGACCGTGCCAACACCATGAACAGAAGCACTCGCGCCATTCCCCATAATACGGACCCGTGGCCTGTGACCTGGTAAGAAGTGACAATGAAATGTCAGCACACACATGAACAGCTGCACCTGTGTCCACCCACCAATCGGTGGCTGAAACACTGAAAAAACAGTAAATAAATTACCGTACCCAGATGCACCATTCTCATTGTTGCACATAATCATGTTGACAGACTTGGAGTCCTGCCCTGCCTTCTTAAACTTGTTTGGGCACATGTTGGCCCAATGTTCAACCGAACCACAGTAAAGCAGCCTCATCCTTCTTGTTCTTTTGAAGGTCTTCTTACCCTTCTAATTAAAGTTAGGTATTCTGTTGGACACCGTTCTTTCCCTTGGGCTTGTGGGAGTTGAAGTTCCTCTGGTTCACCATGTTGGCGACAGAAGTCCCTTCGGCCCCTTTTCCGTGCGAGTCCGTTGCCCTTGAATTCTGCTCAACACTCAAATGGCCAATGACATCTCCACAGAGAATTCAGCCTCTGATGTTTCAGAGTGGTGGCAAAGTTCCTCCTGGAATTACGGAGCTTGCGATTATGCAGCCCGCGACAAACTTGCCCGGTAAATCGCACTTAAGAATCTCATGCTCCTTAACGATGCATATCATCTCATGAGCCTGCTCCAATACATCTCCCTCCCGGCATCGGTGGCCCCGAACTTAGATTCGAGCGCCTCCCACAAGTCCTTGGCGACATGCACATGTAAATATGCGTTGACCAGTTTTTTCGATCACGCTAAGAACTGCTCGAGAGAATACGACGGTGGCCTCCCTGAACGCCTTCTCCTGTTCAGGAGCAATCGTTCCCATGGAGACACCGGCAACCCAGAACACGTTCATAGCCGTGAGTCATAAAGTGATCTTTGTCTGCCAACGCTTAAAGTACATACCGGTAAACTTATCCGGTTTCAGTGCAGCGGCAAAGCCACTTGCCGAAAAATTCCTACACATATTAGGTTTTTGGATTGTTGAGTAAATAGGCAATTTTTCGACTAATTTAATCTATAGATAAATCACTAGCATGGCATTGACTGAATTAACGACATACTGATTCTGATCTAACCAAGCACGTACTACGCAAACAGTAGACACATCTATACATACTGCTAGTACTGGTAATACGAAAATAAAAAGGAGGCGGGATAAACGTGTTATACCCTCCAGTAGGCCAGGAGAAGCCACGGGGCGCGGTGGCGGCAGCAGCGTCCTCGGCGACCTTCTTGTCAGCGAGACGGTCGGCGTCGGACTGCGACATGGTGATGATGAAGACGACGCGGATGTAGAGGAAGTAGTGGATCGGAGGCGAGCAGTAGGTAGTCGCTTTCAAAAACCTATTCGCCCCTCTCCCGTACAGGATCCGGAGAGGCGGGGTTTCAGAGACCTGCTCTCCCCGCGACCGTGTACGCGGCGGAGGGATGGAGTCACGGCGGGAGCAGCAGCAAAGGAACGACGGTGGGTGTGCGCATGGAGCAGATGTGATCTGTTCGTGGCGGCTAGGGTTAGGAGACACCTCGCACTTATATAGGCGCAGCCGCGTGGAAAGACGTGGGCTCGACCCATGTCCGAGTCCTGTGACAGCCCACGATCCGACGTCTAGATCGTGACCAGCTGTCAGAAAACTCTCCGTTACTGACTGGCAAAATAAGCGCATAGGTGGGCTCGGCTGCTCGGCTCATTCCCGCAACCGCGGCGCGTCGTGACGAGGCGTGGCGTGGCGAGGCGGGCGGCTGCGGAGTGCGCGAGGGCCTCTTCTTCTCAAGTCCAATAGCATGTAGAAGAGAAACCCTTATAGGAGGTCCAACTTCCGGGTGGGACTAAATTTCCCACTACACCTAGTGCCATAAACCCACATGGGCCTTTAGAGATTTACAGAAATTGCTAGATGGGGCTAAAGCCCACCCCAAATTTCAGCAGTAGAGCGGGGTTGCGATGTCGGACGAGCGCCGCAAGCTCGCGGTGGCGGGCGAGGCAGAGCAAGAGGCGTCGTGGCTGGCTAGAGGGACTTGTGAGGGTTCGCCGTGGACGGCACACTTAGTGCATGCAAGGTGCTCGAAGAAATGCCTCGGTAAGCCAATGTGAGAAGAAGAAGAAGGTAGGAGAGAGAATATACCATGTGAACGAAGACCAGTCAAAACCACGATGAGTCAGCAGTGATAACGGGTCAACTGAGACAAGGGATAAACTTGTCGGTTTCAAGAGTTGAGGGTGCGTTGTCTGGTTTTAAAGTTGAGGGGACTTCACCAAACGATGAAGGACGAAAATATAAATTATCTTTCTTTATACTAGCAAAAGGGCCCGTGCGTTGTAACGGGAGAAAAAAAATTATAATCTCCAATTGCCATGACCATATTTTGCTGCATCACCGAGATACACTATCACTCTCAATTTCATGTAATAATGAACAATTTTTGAAATTATGAACATTTGTTTAAACTCGTGCACAATATTGAAATCATGAACTCTTTCAAATACATGAAAACTTTTACAAATTTTCGAGCATTCCTTAAATCAAGAAAAAAATTTAAATGTATGAACATTTTATACTATTACAAATATTTTTAATAATTGTCAACATTTTTTATACAATTTTCTTGAATCGGCGAAAATGTTTTAGATATTGGTGGAAAAATATTTGAAGTTCACGAACATTTTTTTGATTTAACAAATATTTTTTGAAATGCATGATCATTTTCCGAATCAGCGAATATTTTATGAATGAATAAACTTTTTGTAAGTCATGAACGGTTTTGGAATTATTAGGATATTTCCATTCTTAACATTTTTTAATTGATGAAATTTTGATCAATTATAACATTTTTAATACCTTAACTTTTTTTAAAAATAGGACTCTTTTTATTGCCTGAGCATTTCAAAATTTCAAATTTTTTGAATAACCAAATTTTATTTTACAAAATCGCGAACATTTTTGAATCCACAAATATTTTATAATTTATAAATATTCTATTTCAAATTTTTCATTTTCTTTATTTCAGAACTTTTTAAGTCCCAAATTTTTTAAAGCAGAAAAACAAATGGAAAAAAAGAAAAACAATTAAAAACGAATTTAAAAAACAGGCCGCCCAGACAGGGCCGGCCCAAACATGCGCGCTACATTTTTTCCCAGCGCGCAGAGCACAATATACGAGGTCCCTACTACCGGCCCAAACAGGGAATTCGCCGTGTGAAACGTTTGCATCACTTATAGTTGCATTGGTTGGTAATATTTTGCAAATTTGGACACAATTTTTTGACATACCGTTAGAAGCCATAAAACCCCTTTATTATTAGATATGGGTATGGATAGGAGGTATGGAAATACGTTCTCCCGCCCGTCTAAATGTATACGTTTTACACTGACTGGGACGGCCCATTTGTGACGGCCGTAGGGAGTGCGACATTGGCGGGATGTAAAAAGTCACAAAAAGAATGCATGAACCATATAGGAACAAACCGCAAACCTCTTGAACGTGAGGCCAAGAGCTCACCACCTGAGCCGACCTGTGTTTGTGACAAATAAGAAACTGCAAAACAGTGGCGGAGCTAGGAATTTGCTCCTGGGTATTCTTGCATTTTTCTTTTTTACCAAAGCAATGTAATAGGACAACAAATGTATAGTAAGATGAAAGCATCAATAACTCAATGACCATACATTGATAATAGTAGAAAAATATCATTGTGACAATATCTCTAACAATTGTATAGTAAGTGAAAGAATACAAACAACAAAGGAAATACTCTTTTCGTTTCTAAATAAACCCTTTTAGAGATTTCAATACGAATTACATATGGATGTATATAGACATATTTTAGAGGTTAAATTCACTGATTCTACTCCGTACGTGGTTATTAGAATCTCTAAAAGTTCTTATATTTAGGAACGGAGGAAGTACAAATAACTTTAAAATCCCATTTTGGAAGCGATTGATGACATCCTCATCTTTCACTTGCTTGAAGAATTATCTCTCAAGTAATTAAGCAATTGTTCAAATATTCATCACCTATTGTTGTCTTAGTGGATTCTTCTCGTATTCTATCGAGGAAAATACCCTCTCAACACTAGCAGTGGCTACCGGAAGAATGAGCACCAACTTACGAAGTTTGTAAACAATATAATAAAGTAGAATCAATGGCAGTGGCAATGTGACATGGACTGATGGAACGGGCAAAAAATTACTCCTTCTAGTTCAATTTTGTCCAATGTGGCGCCGCACTTTTTGTCTAATGTTGCAATGGCAGTGGCGGTGGCAATGTGGCATGGACTGAAGGAGTACACTTTATTGGTAATCAATGGCTTCTACTCTTTCTAGCAATCATCAGATTTGTTAAAAACAGAGGAAATTACCTTGGTGGCTCGTGCCGTAGTGTAGATGGATGGGGGGTGGCTGGATGCAAACTGCTGTGCTGGATCGATGCAGTACTGCCTGATGGAGGTGGAGCCTACGCGACGAAGGCCGGACTGCCGGAGGTGGATCCATCAGCCGTGAGGGGCGCCTGCAGGGGAGGTCCGAGGCGGACCAGTAGTCCAGTACTGAGGTTCTCGCGTGGGGCGAGCGCTGCTACTGCTGGCCCGCTGCTGCTGCTCCTCCGCTGCAGCCGCGCCCGCCCGGCCTTCCCGACACGCCCTCGCCCGACACAGCCGCCTCCGCCCGCGTTGGTACACCCGCCTCTCCGCAGACCGCAGCCGCCCAGTTCGCTCCCTGCCTCGCCGCGACCAACGCGCCCGCGCGCCCTGGCCACATCCCCTCCCGCGCCTGCTCGCCGCCGCAGCCATCCGTCATGGCCTCGCCCGCTTGCCACGGCCTGCTGCCCTTGTTGCCGCGCCGCCCGCTGCCGTTGCTCTCCCCCCATCTCCGTTGCACTGCCGCACTGCTCGTTGCAGCCGTCGCCGGCCCGCGCTCGCCTCGGCCAGGCCCCGCCGCTCGTGGCAGACCGCCCGGCGCCGGCCGGCCTACCTCCTGGGCGGGTCCCCCATCGCCCAGGCGGGTTCGCCCGCGCCTGCTAAAACCCCCCGGGCCACTGACCTCATATTTCACTACTAGAAATATATAGCCAACGCTATTCTTAGCATAGCCCCAAATTACCGCAGTCCACAGTTTGGGTCCAAGCTTACGCTTTTTGGGGATCGACACATTGACTTTCGCAAACAGCCCCAAGTACGCAAGTACGAGAGTGTTGTCTTCTCTTCGCCCATTTCTCATAGGGAGTGATCTCATTATCCTTAGTCGGAGCTTTACTCAGGACATGACATGCCGTCAATTAGCCTTCCCCACCATGCCTTGGATAAACCCGATGTATCTAACATGGCGTTAACCAAATCAGTAGAGTACGGTTTTTCCGCGGCAACCCCGTTTGACTGGGGTGAATAGGGAGGCGTCCTCTCAAGAATAATGCCGTGTTCCACACAAAAAGAATCAAACTCACTCGAGAAGTACTCTCCACCACGATCTGACCAGACTCGTTTAATTCTTTTCAAGTTGATTTCAACTTTCTCCTTATACATTTTAAAGTAGTGAGAGCCTCATCTTTAGTATTTAACAGATAACAATAGCAATATCTAGTGGAATCATCTATCAATGTCATGAAGTATTTCTTTCCACCTTTAGTCAACACAACCATTCATCTCACAAAGATCAGAAGTGGAGTTCTAATGGTGCCCAGTGTCTCTTCTCTGCAGCCTTGTGAGGTTTGCGAGGTTGCTTAGCTTGCACACATGAAAGGCACTTAGAACCGTTGGCTAAAGTGAAATTTGGGATTAAATCCAACTGGCTAGCCACGTCATAACACCGAAACTAACGTGACAAAGACATGAATGCAAACTTCAGATTCATAACACTCGAATGAATATTGTTCACGACTTTATTACAAAAATCTGCGAGAAGGAAGGCGAACATCCCTCTGCTCTATAACCTTTCCAACAAATAGCCCGTATTTAGTGACAACTAATTTATTAGACTCGAAGCCAACTTAAACCCTTCTCTCATAGAGGGAGCCACTACGAGGTTCTTCTTGATGGCGGGGACATGCTGCACGTTTCAGCTGCACGATCCTTCCCGAAGTAAACTTCAGATCGACCGTGCCAACACCATGAACAGAGCCATCGCGCCATTCCCCATCAATACGGACCCGTGGCCTGTGACCTGGTAAGAAGTGACAATGAAATGTCAGCACACCCTGAACAGCTGCACCTGTGTCCCACCACCAATCGGTGGGCTGAAACACTGAAAAAAACAGTAAATAATTACCGTACCCAGATGCACCATTCTCATTGTTGCACATAATCATGTTGACAGACTTGGAGTCCTGCCCTGCCTTCTTAAACTTGTTTGGCACATGTTGGCCCAATGTTCAACCGAACCACAAGTAAAGCAGCCCTCATCCTTCTTGTTCTTCTTGAAGGTCTTCTTACCCTTCTAATAAAGTTAGTATTCTGTTGGACACCGTTCTTTCCTTGGGCTTGTGGGAGTTGAAGTTCCTGGTTCACCATGTTGGCGACAGAAGTCCCTTCGGCCCCTTTTCCGTGCGAGTCCGTTGCCCTTGAATTCTGCTCAACACTCAAATGGCCCATGACATCCTCCACAGAGAATTCATGCCTCTGATGTTCAGGGTGGTGGCAAAGTTCCTCCTGGAATTACGGAGCTTGCGATTATGCAGCCCGCGAAACTGCCGGTAAATCGCACTTAAGAATCTCATGCTCCTTAACGATGCATATCATCTCATGAGCCTGCTCCAATACATCTCCCTCCCGGCATCGGTGGCCCCGAACTTAGATTCGAGCGCCTCCCACAAGTCCTTGGCGACATGCACATGTAAATATGCGTGACCAGTTTATTTTCGATCACGCTAAGAAATGCTCCGAGAAATACGACGGTGGCCTCCCTGAACGCCTTCTCTGTTCAGGAGCAACGTTCCCATGGAGACACCGGCAACCCAGAAACGTTCATGACGTGAGTCATAAAGTGATCTTTGTCTGCCAACGCTTAAAGTACATACCGGTAAACTATCCGTTTAGTGCAGCGGCAAAGCCACTTGCCGAAATCTCCTACACATATTAGGTTTTTGGATGTTTGAGTAAATAGGCAATTTTTCGACTAATTTAATCTATAGATAAATCACTAGCATGGCATTGACTGAATTAACGACATACTGATTCTGATCTAAAAAGCACGTACTACGCAAACAGTAGACACATCTTAACATACTGCTAGTACTGGTAATACGAAAATAAACAGGAGCGGGATAAACGTGTTATACCCTCCAGTAGGCCAGGCAGAAGCCACGGCGGCGGGGTGGCGGCAGCAGCAGCGTCCTCGGGACCTTTGTCAGCGAGACGGTCGGCGTCGGACCGGACATGGTGATGATGAAGACGACGCGGATGTGAGGAAGTAGTGGATCGGAGGCGAGCAGTAGCGTAGTCGCTTTCCAAAAACCTATTCGCCCCTCTCGTACAGGATCCGGAGAGGCGGGTTTCAGAGACGCTCTCTCGTCGACCGCGTGTACGCGGCGGACGGGATGGAGTCACCGCGGCAGCAGCAGCAAAGGAACGACGGTGGGTGTGCGCATGGAGCAGATGTGATCTGTTCGTGGCGGCTAGGGTTAGGAGACACCTCGCACTATATAGGCGCAGCCGCGTGGAAAGACGTGGGGGCTCGACCCATGTCCGAGTCCGTGACAGCCCACGATCCGACGTTCAGATCGTGACCCAGCTGTCAGAAAACTCTCCGTTACTGACTGGCAAAAATAAGCGCATAGGTGTGAGCTCGGCTCGGCTCATTCCCGCAACCCGCGGCGCGTCGTGACGAGGCGTGGCGTGGCGAGGCGGGCGGCTGCGGAGTCGGAGCGAGGGGCTCTTCTCTTCTCAAGCTCCAATAGCATGTAGAGAGAAAAACTTATAAGGAGGTCCAACTTCCGGGGTGGGACTAAATTTCCCACTACACCTAGTGCCAATAAAACCACATGGCCTTTAGAGATTAGAAATTGCTAGATGGGGCTAAAGCCCACCCCAAATTTCAGAGTAGAGGGGGTGTGCGTGTCGGACGAGGCGCAGCAAGCTCGCGGTGGGGGCGAGGGCAGGCAGGCAGAGGCGTCGTGGCTGGCTAGAGGGACTTGTGAGGGTTCGCCGTGGACGGCAACTTGTGATGCAAGGTGCTCGAAGAAATGCCTCGGGAAGCCAATGTGAGAAGGAAGAAGGTAGGAGAGAGAATACTACCATGTGAACGAAGACCAGTCAAAACCACGATGAGTCAGCGTGATACGGGTCAACTGAGACAAGGGACTAACTTGTCCGGTTTCTTTAGAGTTGAGGGTGCGTTGTCTGGTTTTAAAGTTGAGGGGACTTCACCAAACGATGAAGGAAAAATTATATTATCTTTCTTTATACTAGCAAAAGGGCCCGTGTTGTAACGGCGAGAAAAAAAAATAAATCTCCATTGCCATGACCATATTTTGCTGCATCACCGAGATACACTATTACTCTCAATTCATGTAATAATGAACAATTTTTGAAATTATGACATTTGTGTAAACTCGTGCACATATTTGAAATCATGAACATCTTTCAAATACATGAAAAATTTTACAAATTTCGAGATTTCCTTAAATCAAGAAAAAAAATTTAAATGTAGAACATTTTATACTATTTACAAATATTTTTAATAATTGTCAACAATTTTATACAATTTTCTGAATCGGCGAAACATGTTTTAGATTGGTGGAAAAAAATTTTGAAGTTACGAACATTTTTTTGATTAACAAATATTTTTTGAAATGCATGATCATTTCGAATCAGCGAATATTTTATGAATGAATAAACTATTTTGTAAGTATGAACGGGTTTGGAATTATTAGGATATTTCCATCTTTAACATTTTTTTAATGATGAAATTTTGATCAATTTATTAACATTTTTAATACATTTAACTTTTTTAAAAATAGGACTCTTTATTGCTGAGATTTATTTCAAAATTTCAAATTTTTTTGAATAACCAAATTTTATTTTACAAAATCGCGAACATTTTGAATCCACAAATATTTTATAATTTATTAAATATTCTATTTCAAATTTTTCATTTTCTTTTATTTTCAGAAATTTTTTAAGTCCCAAATTGTTTAAAGCAGAAAAACAAACTGGAAAAAAGAAAAACATAAAAAACGAATTTAAAAAACAGGCCGCCCAGACAGGGCCGGCCCAAACTGCGCGCTACATTTTTCCCAGCGCGCCGAGCACAATATACGAGGTCCCTACTACCGGCCACCAACAGGGAATGCTGTGTGAAACTTGCACACTTATAGTGCAATGGTGGTAATATTTTGCAAATTGGACAAAATTTCTGACATACCGTTAGAAGCAATAACCCTTTTTTGATGATGGGTATGGTATGGAGGTGGGGATGGAAATACGTCTCGCCCCGTCTAAATATATACGTTTACACTGACTGGGACGGCCCATTGTGACGGCGTAGGGAGTGCGACATTGGCGGGATGTAAAAAGTCACAAAAAGAAGGCTATGAACCATATAGGAACCAAACCGCAACCTCTTGAAGCGAGGCCAAGAGGTCACACACTGAGCCGACCTGTGTTTGTGACAAATAAGAAACGTGCAAACAGTGGCGAGTAGGAATTTGCTCCTGGGTATTCTGCATTTTTCTTTTTTACCAAGCAATGTAATAGGACAACAAAAAGTATAGTAAGATGAAAGCACAATAACTCAATGACCAACATTGAAATAGTAGAAAAAATCATGTGACAATATCTCTAACCAATTGTATAGTAAGTGAAAGATTACAAACAAAAAAGGAAAATTACTCTTTTCGTTTCACATATAAACCTTTTAGAGATTTCAATACGAATTACATATGGATAATAGAATTTTTGAGTGTAAATTCACATTCTACTCGACGGGTTATATTGAATCTCTCAAAAGTTCTTAATTTAGGAACGGAGGAAGTACAAAATAACTTACAAATCCATTTTGGAAGCGATTGATGACATCCTCATCTTTCACTTGCTTGAAGAATTATCTCTCCAACGGTAATTAAGCAATTGTTCAATATTCATCACTATTTTGTTTCTGAGTGTATATCGAGGGCCTCTTCTCTTCTCAAGCTCCAATAGCATGTAGAAGAGAAACCCTTATAAGGAGGTCCAACTTCCGGGGTGGGACTAAATTTCCCACTACACCTAGTGCCAATAAACCCACATGGGCCTTTAGAGATTTACAGAAATTGCTAGATGGGGCTAAAGCCCACCCCAAATTTCAGCAGTAGAGCGGGGTTGCGATGTCGGACGAGGCGCAGCAAGCTCGCGGTGGCGGGCGAGGCAGAGCAGAGGCGTCGTGGCTGGCTAGAGGGACTTGTGAGGGTTCGCCGTGGACGGCACACTTAGTGCATGCAAGGTGCTCGAAGAAATGCCTCGGTAAGCCAATGTGAGAAGGAAGAAGGTAGGAGAGAGAATACTACCATGTGAACGAAGACCAGTCAAAACCACGATGAGTCAGCAGTGATACCGGGTCAACTGAGACAAGGGACTAAACTTGTCCGGTTTCAAGAGTTGAGGGTGCGTTGTCTGGTTTTAAAGTTGAGGGGACTTCACCAAACGATGAAGGACGAAAATTATAATTATCTTTCTTTATACTAGCAAAAGGGCCCGTGCGTTGTAACGGGAGAAAAAAAAATTATAATCTCCAATTGCCATGACCATATTTTGCTGCATCACCGAGATACACTATCACTCTCAATTTCATGTAATAATGAACAATTTTTGAAATTATGAACATTTGTTTAAACTCGTGCACATATTTGAAATCATGAACATCTTTCAAATACATGAAAACTTTTACAAATTTTCGAGCATTTCCTTAAATCAAGAAAAAAATTTAAATGTATGAACATTTTATACTATTTACAAATATTTTTAATAATTGTCAACATTTTTTATACAATTCTCCCCCACCATGCCTTGGATAAACCCGATGTATCTAAACATGGCATTAACCAAATCAGTTAGAGTACGGTTTTCCGCTGGAAACCCCGTTTG